>NGBS01000353.1:0-22732 GCA_002245135.1 Proteromonas lacertae
GCCTTATGTTTGTAAGAAATATAAATCAAATTTAATTATGCTGAACAATCTTTATAATGCAAAAGACTTGTTAAGGATCGAAAAAGTGTTGGTTGAATATGGTTCTTTTATTGTAACATTAGGTGATTATGATAGTCATATTCCACCGACTTGTATGCCACATATAATGCATTTTGGAACAAGTATGCTTCAGAGAATACATCCATTAATTGATTATAATATAATGAAAACGAATAATTTCGCTATTTTTGGTTTTGAAGATTCTGCTATGTATAATACAGTCTATGAAGATATGAAATATCATCAGTTGCTTTATCCTTTCTTATCATTAATTCATTATACTTTTAAAGATGATGAAGTTTTATCACTTGTTCCAACAATATTCAATGCATTACCAAATGATTCAATTATCATTTCCATATTCCACATCAAACTACAATAAGTTATAAAGCTATATGAAATTCATCATTAAGTAATTTATACTTATATGATATTGATTGTTGTGAATTATTATATTTTCTCAACAAAACCTTATTTTGTTGTTAGAAATGTAATGCCAATCCCAAATGATATCATATTAAGTCAAGATGATTTATTACCTACTGTTTATAAGTATTTAATAATCCTGACTATTATTTAACATGTAATGATACAATGACTAACATGATAGTAGCTGTTTATATCTTTACTCAACAGCATTGTCACATGGTACAATAAATGATTATACATTAGGTAGAACAATCTTAAATATTACAAATGAAAATAGTGTTGGTAAATTTGGTTATATTTTGTCAAATACTTTCTTGAAGAAGGTTTTATATCAAAGTGTATGATTATAGAGATACTGAGATTGTTTATGAATGTTCTCATTTAGTAACACCCTATTATCCATATGTAATTGAATCATTACCTATGTATCATTGTAATATAAAGAATAATCAATATTACAATATCAGTGATTATACTATGTTATTGTATTAGATGATTTTAGTGATGAAATATCCAGAACAAATGGAGTGTTGAATATACAACAGTTATATTCCAATTTTGTACCTGATAATGCGAATGGATTTCTAACAGTATCTAAAAGTGTATATTTTAATATATATATATATATTGAAATAGAGCCATTAGTGTATGATTCAAGAGGTGATATGGATATATTTTTTTATGTATTAGATGAGATTAGTAGTAAAAACAAACCAATTAATGTAATTGTTTCATTGCCTCAAGATGTGATTGAGAAATATGAAACTAAGTTGCAATCATATAAGTATATTTATTATTGGAATTTGAAATATCCAATTCCACTCTATTGTAATGAGAAATTTGTATTTGCTGGTATATCGTTTAGGCAAAGGTTTGAAATACCCATAATGAATTTCATTTTTGCAGGTTATAAACAATTTTTAATATTTTATGATGAAAGTTCGAGATATATAAAGAATGAAGCTGAGAAATTGTTAGATATATTCCATACTGATTACGATTCAATATATTTCTGTGAAGGATGCACAGTGTCTCGATTATTCTTAATTTATCCATTGATAAGATTAAATACTGTGATTATAAACATTATAGAAACAAAATTGTTTTATACAAGTCTTGATTTATATTCACAATTGTTGAAACTGTATGGATTAGAATTAGAAAAGAATAATATAGCTGAAATCCTTCCAATGGTAATATCATCTTCATCAATGATTCCTGTAAATTCATCAATACCATTTTATAAAGTGTATATTAATCAAATTAACCCAATGTCAATTGATTTATACAAATATTTTACTTCATATTATATATACAACTATATAATGTATTATGCTTCTCATATTGCAATCTCATCTGTTTCAAATAATTGTGTTTATAAAGAGAAAATTGAAGATTATGCTAAATGTATCATGAGTATTGATGTCACAACCAATAGTAAATTGAAATACACTGTTACATCAACATTACATTTATCATATAACATTTACTTCTATCTATTCAACTCAGATAAATCTATTGTTCAAATACCAACCCAAAATGTTTTTAGAAATACAATTTTTAGTTATGAACATTTAGAACAAGAATCATGTAGATATAACCATGTACACATGCGAATATATAGGATAGGAATAATATATGGTGAAGAATGTTATGATAGTGTTACATCAAACAACGTGTTTATATATACGATGCTATTAACACTAGATTATGGAAATACAATTACTAAAGATTTGATATTTATTCCAAGCATATTCCATATTAATACAGAAACTTCTAATTATTATTTACAGTTGAATCAGGTTATAGAACACAATATAGTTTATGTGTTTGAATCAGGATTAGATCTAGAAAATCCAATGTTTGAAGAATGGGTTAAAGTTAATAATGTTATATTATTTCATGATTACACCCAAGTATCAGCTCAGTGTAAGAAGAGAGTGATTTATATGGGTAGTACTTATCACTTTATGTTACAAGATGTAGTTCCGTATCTTGCAATTCATGTAAATAGTGTAATGTATATGATTCAAGAAAATGGAAAGAAATATAAAGATATAAATGAAATGGTACAGACTTATTATACACAAAATGGAGGTAATGTTATTGGTAATTTAGTTTTTAATCAATACACAATTATCAATGTGGAGAAGATATCAATGTTACTATCTGCTTATGGTATTATTGGAGTTGTAGGAAGTCAAAATACAGTTGAAAAGATATTAGATAAATTGAATTCATATATGAATACATATGATACTGATGATTATCATATAGTAGTATTCACTCCAATTGACAAGAGAATACTAAAGAACTATCAAATAACAACATATTCAATTGATTTCTTAATACCTGATGATATTATGAAAACTTTATCATCGTTATATCCAATAGATTTTGATTTTGAAGTAAGTGATTCAAAAACCTGTTTTGTGTCTTATAATTGTATAATGTTACTTTTTTCTCTTGTTAATGAGTTAGAAGAAAGGAATAAAGAATGGAATAATACAAAAGAAGCTTTAAGATTAATCGAATCACAAGAAGTAGATCCAAACTTATCAACCAATAAGTTATATTTTACATATGATGCAATGACATTACAGAATAACCATTATATGTTATACAAAACAATGATGTATAAATATGATTCAGAAGCAAAAGAAATACAAATTTATAATACATTTTTATTCAATCCATTAAGAAATCCATTTGGTGTATATTCTCATTCGGTCTGTACATACGATGAGAATGGAAATGTAATAGGTGATTTGAATTTTCATGTTGCATTCTTTCATACATTATCAGGTGAATATGCAAATGTAGGAATAAAACTACTAATTGGTGAGTTGAATTATTTAAGAGAAGTTCATTATATTCTAGGCAAGAAGTATAGAGTTATACCAATTGTAGTTGATACAAATAGCAATATGGATTATTTTGATGAGGTTATAGAAAGATATAATATAACACATATTGTTGGATGTGAAAGATTAAATGTTCGTCAGTATTTAAGTAAAGAAAAGTATTTGAGTAAAAGAATATGGCATAGTCATGTAATAATCGGTGGAGAATGTAAAGAAAATTTCTATTATACAGGTGGTGATTTTAGTTTGTATAAATCAATCCAAGCTATAACAAATTCAAAATTAAATGAAAAACATATATTTATATCTCAAATGGATGGTAATAATTTGAATACTTTGATAAGAACAACTGGTTTAGATCAAGTAGATTACATGATAATAACAATACCATTAGATAGAGAATGTGAACCATTTTTATTACCTCATACAAGTAATTATGTTTATGGAACAGTGTTTCATTTGATTATAAGTGGACCAACTTTATTAAGCACAAT
This sequence comes from Proteromonas lacertae, assembly GCA_002245135.1. Taxonomy (NCBI): domain Eukaryota; class Bigyra; order Opalinata; family Proteromonadidae; genus Proteromonas; species Proteromonas lacertae. The sequence goes on from NGBS01000353.1 coordinate 3,848, forward strand.
TAATTATTTACACAAACTTGATTTATATGATAGTTTTACATTAATAGTCTATAATTACAATCCAAATGTACCAAGTCTAACAAATTTGTGGGAAAAGATATATTTTATTGGCACTTTGTATAGGCAAGGATCAGAAGAAACGAATCGAATGTTAAATGGATTAGATAAGTATTTTGGATTATCACTGGATTCTATTTACACTGAATACCCTTCAGGTTATAATTGTATGAACTTTATGGATAGAGCAATAGAATTAGCTGATAGTGTTGATGTGAATGAAATTAATAAGAAAATCTATTCAATAGTAATACATGCACCAGATGGAATATTAACAATTCGAAAGAATAATTATGGTACTAGATTCTTCAGAATATACCAATATGAAGATGGTTCATTAAGAACAATATTGGATGATCCAATTCCCAATGAACCAAAACCATGGTATTTGTTTGATGATAATAACAGTGGAATAGAGTATCAATGTGATCATCAACATCATTTAGGTGAGAAAATTGTTATAGAAAAAAGACAATATGTGTTAGCAATAATTGATCCTTCATTAGATACAGCTCCATCTGAAATACAATTAGTAAATACAATTCGTGGTTTATTTGAAACTAGATATGATTCTTATTATAAAATATTTGATACAATTGATGTAATGGTAAAAACAATAGATGGTTGTCTATTGCCAGATATGAATATTATTTTAAACGATGATATATTGTTTATAATATCTCACATAAAACCTTATTGTTCTATCGATTATATTCCATATTTAGAAAAAGCAGATAAAATTATGATTACATCATATGTTTATTATAATATTCTATGTAATAAACATTTGATATTTACATCACAAAATATAAGAATTGCTTCAAAGTACTTTATATGGTATTTATTTCAAGAAGATGCATTAGATATGTTTTTTACAATAGTATATAATAATGATTTAGATTCTGAATCAATACAATATTACATAAACACATTTGATGAATTTCATTTCAAGTACAGTATTAATAGAATAGATGAGAATCATACATTATCAAACGTAATTGAGATTATTTCTAAAGATTGCAGTAAGTATTTATATTGTAAAGTATTATATGTATTACCATTTACTGAATTAACAGTATTTATTAATGCAATATCAACTAATACATCACATGAACATCTGAATAGTACTTTTTCATTTGGAGCAAACAAAAAAGAAGGAACAAAATATGAAATATTCTGTCCAATGATTGAATATAAACTATTGAAAGATTTAACATCATATTATACATTACCAAGTGATGTTGTTCTTTACTCGGTCCGTTCTAGAACAGATGAAGAATCTTGTGCATTACAATCAGAAATGTATGTGTCGACAACCAATTGTGAAGATAATCTTGTGTATGATTCAACATTAGAATTGTTTTATATGACAAATGTTTGGCTAAATGCTTCTATTTTTACTAATCAGTATAAGGATTCATCATTATTATTGGATTATTTTTATCAGAACAGAATAATTACACCAATTCATACACTTTCTTATACATCTTATATATATGCGATTAATTCAACAGCATATTCAGTCATATTGAAAGTAATAGATTATTATTCTCATTTTTATATGTATGATGAATTATACAAGTGTCATATGTCTGCATCTAGTGATAGTGTTTCTGAAATTGTTGATAAGAATAATATAGTTGATATAGGTTATTTCTATTCATTGTTTTATTCATCCTCCATATTTTATAACACCTATTTAATAGCATTTTATACTGCTGTTGAATATTTCAATGAATATGATAATATTGATAATTATTATATAAATGTTCATTATTTTGATTTAGCTCAAGATGATGTAGCTTTGAAAAATGAACTAAAAAGTACAAGAATTGAAGTATTCTTCGGTGGAACATTTCCAGAAGAAAAGCAACGAATATCTGATCTGTTATTTGAATATGATAAGAATGCTGTTTTATTTTATACTGGTTGGAGTTCTAGATTGGATTGTATATGTAATACAATATCATTTAATCCATTACCTGAACAGTTTGTTAATATAATATTTACTCATTGGGGAATGAGATTATATCATACAGTTATATTGTATAATTCAGATAGAGTTGTTTCTTCAATTGTTCCATTGATTTCAAAGTTTATAACTGAAACAAATCATTCAATTACTTTATATGATACAAAACTTGGTGGTATTTATAATGTTTATGCCAATGTTATTCTTCAATCTAAACTGCCTGCGTTTATATTAAATTTATTGGATATTCCAACAGAATTATTCTTAAGTATTGCATATTACAATAATGTGAAACAATATATTCCTTCACAATCTAAATTATATTCATTTTTTGTAACTGAAACAATGATAGAAGAGTTTAGCCCATCTTTTTTTGATGATACTTTTATAGTCTCTTCATCAGATCAAGAATTTTCTATTAATAGTGTTTTATATGAGCAATTACATAATGTAATATATGAACCTGTTTTAAAGTATTATAATGTTCCACCATTATTGGAAAATACGTTGAACGCTTTAACATTTTGGAGATCAACAGTTGCGCGAAAACATCGATTCAATTATGATAGTTATCTGAATGAGAATTTCTTCCCAAATGAACAATTTCTTGAAGGAACATTAAATGGTTATACATTATCAGCCGATGGATATTTTAGTCGTCCAATTTATATTGCTCATTTCTTTGCTAATGGAACAGTAATAAAACAGGGAGTTGAGTATTCTATAGATCCTCAATATTCACCATTTTCAATGTCAATTCCAACAAATTCGTGTGATTGTTCTGTTTCAAATCCAATAGTTCCAATACCACCTGAAAAGTTATTCATATTGGTATATCCAATTATTCCATATTATGAAATTGAGACATATAGTAGCAATATGTATATGACTTTATTTGCTGCTTGTGATTATTTCAGAAGTATATTTGGTTCAATAACAAATTATCGATGGGTGTTTTATATTTCAATAATAGATAAAAATCGTAATATTGGTGTTAAAGAATTTGAGAGAGTAATTAGTCAACCAAATTGTGTAGGTGTTTTAGGTGGCAGTCCTTTCTTTGAAGTTAATAGTTTAAGTGCAATAATAAAGAATTATGATACTTATTATTTCCCAATATTTCAAACAAGATGTGATCAATGTGATAAGTATTATATCTCTATAGCTCCAACACCAAATCAATTGATGAATACTGTAGAGTATTTAATAACTAAAACAAATGAACATCATGTGATATTATTAATATATAGAAATGATACTGTAATGAAATATGCATTTGATAAACAGTTTAAAGATATAGAAACTATTAATACATATGTAGAATATTATGATGAAAATTTCAGTTTTGCTGATATGTATAAAAGATATTCACATAATAACTTTTCATACATTGTATCAGTATTAGGTGGTAATTATGCAATGAATGAATTGACAGTAGAATATTCTAAGTTATCATCAGATGAAAATGAAAAATATAGATATATATTCATTAGTTATTTTGAGTATGATACACCACCAGAATTTAATACAATCTTTACAAATCATTTTATAATCAAATCTTATTATCATTCAATCTATTCAAAAACATCTGTAATATTTCAAAATTACTTATTGTATGTAAGTAGTAACAATGAAGTTATAACTGAAAGTATGGAATATAGTTATTCAATTCTAACACTTTTACAAACAGTGTTCAATAGTAAAAGATCATTTAATTGTTGGGATGATATTGAACCAGAATTGTATCGATTATTATATAATGAATTTAACATTACTACATTATCATCAACATTAACTTCTCCTTACGGAATTAATTATTTTACTAGAGAATTACAGGTGTTACAATTATCTACAGATACTATTAATTATGGTTTAAAATTATATTATAACTCAATATTCAAAACACCTCCAGTTCCGTATTATGGTTTTCCAAATGAAAAGAAATTAGATTGTTATGTTGGTCCAACAAGAGTAATGAATAAATCAAATAATTCAATCGAAATTATTAATCCAATTCTATTGTTTTTTGAAACATTTATTTCTGTTTTGTCTTTATTGTCAATATATTACATCCCAATCTTCGAAAGATTATCGAAAGAAGGTAAAGTGTATGTAGTTTTATTGTATATTATAATCACATTAAACTGTTTCAGCTTCTTTACTCGTCCTTATCATGATTTAGAAGATAATTCTGATTGCTATAGAGTGAAAATATATTGGATTTATATGTTAGAGTTCTTTTGTAGTTTTGAAATAGCAAAATTGCTCCATTTGTTTTTATATCGAAATTGTACAATATTAACTACAAGTATTCCAACCAAAATCATTGTTCCATTAATATTAGTATTTCCATTAGCTGAAATAATACTTTGGGGTTTTGATTCATCAAGTATTGATTCTATTCATATGCAAGTATCAGAGAAATGGTCAGATGATTTACGATTTATTACTGTTCAAATACATTGCGATGGTGGTGATGTGTTTTATGTATTAAGATTGGTGATATTACTTTCAATATTGTTATTCTCTTTACTAATATTTTGGAGAGCAAGATATTATGTATTGCCAAATAAAAGTCTGATATATTTACATTTGATCAATTGTTTGACATTACTGATATATCTGATATTCAATGGATTTATTGTGATGTATTTGTATAAAGAACAGTTTGAAGTGATAAATCAAATACTAGCAGTTGATGAACCAGTGTTTTTGTTTGTTTATATATTTGTCAATACATTACTTCGTTATTACTTTTCTAAACATGATGATTTAGTTGATGAAAATAATCGAAAGACTAAATTGGCTGGATCTACTTCATTAATGTCAACTATTCAGAATAAATCAATTCAAAGTTTAAAAATGAGCCAAATCTCTATAATATCAAAAAATGAAGAAAATGATGTTACTTCATCATCTTCTTAAATAATTTACATTTTTTATATTGTTGTGTAATGTTTTTTTCTTCTTTTTCTTATAAAAGAAATATTAAATTAAATGGAATATATTAATTATTTACAAAACTTTGCAGGAGATATTTCACCTTTCAATCTCATAATATTAAGAGAAAAATACATAAAAAGTACCTATTCGCATTATACATAATTAAGAAATATATATATCATACATATGGAATAAAATATATTACTAAAAATACAAAACATATGATATAATAAATTTCCATTGAATCTTTACAACTCTCTTTAAAAACATCCTTTGATCTGCATTTCATATTACCACACTATTAAATAAAATGACAATAATGATATTAGATACATCACTATATGATGAATAACAACAATAATCAAATGATCTATCAATATTTCCTACAAATCCATTACTTATAAACATCACACAAAAAGAAAAAAATTCAAACATTATCCATATCCATATTATTGTATGACCATAACAACTATCTTCTAATTCGAATAATAGATGGTATGTAAAATAAATAATGACATTATAAACTTCAATAATAACAGATATAATAATAAGCATTACAACATATTTCTGGGGTATAAAATCATATTCAATTTTCTGTCTTTTGTTCAATAATATACTACCAACAAAAATTGGAATAACGGAACATATATTTAATAAAATATAAACTACTATTTCCATATATTCCAATTTCTTTAATCTTCTTAGTGATTTATTATTTATAGGCAAAAAACATTTAGAGTAATAAATCCACTCATGTTTTACTTTATCTTCTCTTTTTAACAATGTAATAGTTGCTACCACAGATGCAAAAAGTAGAAGAATTTTCAAAAAAAAATAAATAGCACAAGTAACAATATGATAATTCCCTTTCTCATTGAAATAATCATCATATTCTTTCAGTGGATTTTTGCAGCCTATTATTCTATTGAAATCTTCACACTATATATTTATAAATATATATATGCTTCTGGTGTAATAGTTGCATTACTTTTACAACATAAATCTACTATTTTTTCTATTTCTTCAATCTCATAACTGTTTGCTGATGCAGCTGCTAATGGAATTATTTCAATAAGCGCTATAGCTATCCTATTACACGTAGAAAAGAAAAATACGAGATTGCTAATACAATAGGATTAAACGGTGAAAATAATAATATCATGAGTGTTGCAATAATGTCTAAACACATAATCAATATATATTCCAATTTCAACCTAGAATAATCAGTCGAATAACGGTATATTATATCACTTTTCAACTCAATGTATAGAAAAAGCAAAATAAGCGATGAAATCTAGATATAATTCCTAAAATTTATACAAACATTAGAAAAATATAAAAAACTGACAAAATGATCTAGCTCTGTACTTTTTAATATTATTAACTATTGATAATATCACCGATATTGCAGAACTCATAAAAATATGAAAATGAAAATATAAATCCGTTTCATAGCTTGACAAATCAAGCCTTTCTAATTTTTTATTTGCTTTTTTTTCATTAATGAAGTTTTTATACATTACATTAATACTATATATAATATTAATTCATTGTATATAAACATATTTGACATTAAAATAGTTGGAACATCAGAATTTTTAAAAAGAAAGCCAGATAGTCTAGTTTGTAATGATGTTGCTTTGATACGAGTAGTTAAAGAGCATATAAAAGTATATATACTTTATTATTCAAAATTTAGGATAGCAGTAATGATTTCATTTTAGATTTATACAAAAAGTATTTAAACAGATGTAATATATCTGTAAAACTGATAATACAAATAATAAAAACTCTTGGAAAAAATATAAAAGCAAAACAGGAAGTATTAGAAAAGTATCTAGAAAAATACAATGACTTTGATGATAAATCTCTTAAAGAGATGTGTGATCTTGTTTTTGAAGAAGGAATGTATATATAAATATATTTATGTTTTCACTATATTATATAAACAATATTAGGTTTTGTGAGAATAATGGTTGTCATGAATATGCTGTTTTATCTTACTCATTTATTTTGAAGAAATGTAAGAATAATGACTTATATACAATTCGTGCGTTGTTATACATTCCTCGTTTAACATATAACAAAGTATTATATGATGAGACTTTCAATAGAATTCAAAGAAATGCAGTTTATTTAAAGAATGAACATAAATTTGCTAAGTATAAAATAAATATGTTTATAAATAGAAACTATTCAGTTTTAATGGAATCAAATCCATTGTTTTATTATAACTATAAATATTACCCTGCATTACCATATGTAAAGAATGTAAATGATGTTTTAAAGAAGTATTTAAAGATTGATACATTCGTTTCACCATTTCTTGATCCATCTTTAAAACGTATTTTTATCTTATTCATATTTCTCAAATAGGTTTTCCACATACGCCAGATAGAATTAGAAGTAGAATTGGATTTATTATTAGTTTTTACCATCCAGGTCATGTTCATGCTCAATACATCCGATCTTTAATTCGATCACTTTCACTTGATTATGATATTTATTTGTTTGTAATGGATTATGTATTAAATGATCCAATATTTAGATATTTGAAAGGGTATATTATATAATTATGTTGTTTATATTTTTTAGATTGTATAAAATGCCAATTGAATTTAATGAATGTGTGAAGATATTATCAAGATGTGAATTAGATATATTAATATTTTCTGACATTTATAATTCCATTGGAAGTTATTTATTATCAATGGGTCGAAGTGCTTATTATCAAGTATAACATAATTGATAATTTTTTTAAAAATAGATAATGCATTTAATAAATCCAATAACAAGTGGATGTGATAATATCGATTATTACATAAGTAGTGATATAATTGAAAATCATGAAAAGCTATTATATCATTACACAGAACAACCAATTCTATTTCGTGGTTTAATTCATTATCAAGAAAAGTATAAGTATATAGAAACAAACAGAAAAGAGTATGACATAAATGAAGATGAATTTGTATTGGGAATATATCAAGATATAACCAAATACTCTCCAATATTTATAGAAACATTAAAACAAATCACAAAACTATCTAATAGAATATCACTTTTATTCTTGAATCCAGAAAGTGATGTAGAAAATGTATATTTTCAAGAAGATATGAAAAATATTTTTAAAAGTACAAAAATGCACTTTATTAATAGAGTAGAAGGAAGAAATCGATTTTTAGGTTTAATGACATTAAGTGATTTGATGTTACATACATTCCCATATGATGGAAGTCAGACAGCGATAGATAGTATAAATGCTGGTGTATTATATGTAACAAACTATGGAGAAGATATTCGAGGTAGATTAGGTGGTTCATTTTATAAGATAATCGATATGGAAGAATTGTATAATAATTTGTTATTTATATAAATAATAGAATAGCTAAGAATGAAAAAGAATATATAGAAATCACAATGAAACTGATAAACAATGAGACATATTACAAAGAAGAAAAGAAGAAAATGTTATCAAATCGAGAGATTTTATTCAATAATGCAGATAGTCTTTTAGAATGGAATAGATTTATTGGTAATTTATTAAGATAATTTAATTAGTTTAATCTCTGTATGAGTTTTTAGTTATTTTAAATTAATAGCCGTTATTATTTCGTTTTTGAATTTTTCTTTTTTATTTATTTAGCCTATAATATGAAATCCATGAAAAATAGTCCTTCATCACATTTAATAGGATTTGGTACTACAATACCACTAAAAAATAAACCTGTATATTGCTGATTAGCTTATCTCAACTATAGTTTGGAACATCAGAGCAAGAGATGAAAAAAGCTGCTTCACTACCTATATTTGTATATGTGAAAGATTAAATTTTAGAAAACACCCAAATGGTTAAAAACAAGAGAAGATTATTCTACAATATCTAAACTAGAAAGTGATGACCTTGATCAAAGGAGGTATATTTATTCTAAATAATTAATTCCATGAATAGAGAGAAAGTTGATAAATTCTATCGAAGTGAGCCAGATTTATTACCTTTAACAGTTAGTATACCAAATTATAAAACTCCTGAAAGAAATCCAAACTTACATAAAACACTGAGATCACCATTGGGAACAAGTTCAGCACAAGGAACTGCTAGAAGAAGATATGGAATAGATGGTCCAAGAGGAAGAAGTTATCTTGTAAAAGGAAGTAATTTAACACCTAGACCATCCAGTATATACTCTATTTAATTATAATTAAATAGCACCAACTTCACCACCTAAAAAGTCAGGCACATTTAAATTAGAAAATTTATTTCAAAAAAGAACTGCATTTATACCAGAACCATACCGTAAACCAGGTAAAATAGACTACACAAAAGGCGAAGAAACAATTCAAAAATTATTTTATAATTGTTATACAATGTTAGGTCCAATGGATCCAGAAACACAGCGATATAAAGGATTATTAAGATTTTTATACCTTGCAGAAGGAAAAGAGAATGATTTAGAAGAATTAAAACATGAAACTAACACTCATTTGTTAGTGATTAAGAATAAGCTTGATAGTATTCAAGCTGGTCCTTGCAGAGGTATTAGAATATTGAGAGCTAAGAGAAAAATGATTAAAACCAAATATATGTTGGAACAAATGAAACAGAATAAAGAATTATGTATATTTATTATGTTATTTTTGTTTATATATAGTTAAACCACCACCAGAGATCAAATTGGATGAATTTTACTTTATTAATGAAGCAAAAGAACATTTAGAAAAGAAAGAATATTGTATATAATTATTATATATAATAATTATTATTATTTAACTAGTTGAAGCAGCAGAATCTGCAAGAAAAGGATTATACATTATACCAAATCAAGAAGAATTAACAGAAATGTACTTGTATGGTTATATATATATATATATATATAGTTATTCAATATCAAATCTACTCAGTCATCCCATAGTCGAAGATTTCTACATTAACGTCCAAATATGTGGTGAAAGTGACACAATATTAGGTGAAAGGGTAAGTATTGATTATGAATACAAACACTTAGTTGATAGAGATAGATATCACACTGAAAGGGATTATATTGCATTGTTCTTCATCTGTGATGAAATGTGTGATCCAAATTATATTAAGGAAGATTATGCATATCCAGTAGCTACAGTGTTTATACCACCCAAAGAGAATTTTGGAACTGTTTATTTCACTGATCAGCCGAAAGTACCTGGCTATTATCGTGTTAGATATTTTGTAGATGGTAGTTTATGTACTGTTGGTGAGCCAATGTTATTCTTAGCACATTTTGTCAAAGGTTCTCTACAAAGTCCTAATTCAGTTGTTTGTGGTTTAACTTATGATGTTTCTTATCAATTAGAATATTCTAAAATGGACAAAAATAAACCAGATGATGGTGCTTATATTGGTTTGTATGAATTGGGTGTTAGAAATCCTGATGATTCTTTAGTTAGTATTCCGTTAGATAAAGCATGCACTGGTAAAGTTACTGTTCATAATTTACCAAAATTCCCTGGAAAATATGAATTGAAATTATACTTGAAGAATTACAATAATCAATTAATAGCAACTTCTCCAATATTCAATGCAACAATTCCATTACCACAATTAAATAAATATCAGAGAATGTTACAGAGATGTTTGAGAATATATATTAATACATCTTTAGAGTATTATACTATTAATATTATTTTAATATTTCTATTATAGGGATATGGATGAAGAAAGAGCATTTATATCACGAGAATTACTGCAAATGGCAAAGAAAGAATGTGATAATCGTAAAGTTGGTATAATGTTTGTTGATATGAGAAATGACTTTACCACAATGAATGTTAGAAGTGGAGATGTTTTAACAAGTGTTGTATATGATTTAGAGCAATGTTATCCATATTTCTTCAGTTTATTAGGTGAAGAATATGGATGGATTCCTCGTATAATATATCTTTATTTTATTTCAATAGAATATTTGCCAGATAGTATAATTAAAGAAAGACCTTGGTTATCAGGCTTTCAAAATCCTCATTGTAATACAGGTATTGGTTTATCAGTAACAGAATTTGAATTGAATTCATTGTATTTCATCCCCAAAATGCAGTTACAAGTTTTACCGCCAACTTTCTTCTTCTATTTAAGACATCCAGCAAATGTTCCAACAAATATACCTCATGTAAAAGAAATGTGTTTAACTAATTTATACTCAAAAAGAGCGCAACAGTTATTGAAATCAAAAATCGATCTAACAGATCGAGTAACAAATCATTACAGAAATATAAGTGAATTAAAGAATGCAATCATTACAGATTTTAAAGAATTACTTGGTACTGAATTCCCTGAATGTGAAGTACCAACTTTATCAGTTGATATTGAAGCAGTACATACTTGGACATGCGCTGAATCATTAATTGAATATTATGGACCACTTCATAAGATTCAATTTGAATATTTGAATGAATATTATTCAGGTCCAGGTAATGATATTCTATTATTAACTGGTTTGTCTGGTACTGGAAAATCAACAATGTTTGCACAATTTATGAAGGAATTATATCAAAATCATCCTACTATTTATAGTTATCCAGATAGTGTATTTGATAAACCATTACCTTCTATGTTCTTATGTCGTAAAGATATTGTTAAATTGGGTGTTATTTCAAGATTTGTAGGTTGTGATTATCTTACTACTGAAGTGAATAAAATGATTAAATCAATAATGAAAGATATATCAATAATGTGTGAGTTTAATCTACCTGAATCACAAGGTAAAGATATTGCAACAGAGTTTCAGGATGTGTTGTGTATGATTCCAAGTGAGAAATTTGAATTTTTGATTATCATTGATGGAATTGATAGATTAACATGTATAATTTATATTATATTATTATTATTATTATTATTATTATTATTATTATTATTATTATAAAAATAGATAAACAAAAGCCAATTACTAATTTTGATTGGTTCAATATTCGTCCACCTCCAAATGTAAAGATATTTATGTCTGCAACTATTAAAACACAAGTGTATATATATAGACTATTATTTTTAATATTATTATTATAGTGGTGATATGGCAATTTCATTCTCATCTAAATTAGGATGGAAGAAATTGGATATATCTTCCTGTGAAAAACCAGAATTGAAGAATATGATGAAGTCTTATTATCATAATGTCGCTGGTGATATAAATGAATTTGAAGAAATATTAGGAATGGAAAAGACATTGGATGATGTTCAAGCAATGGTATATATATTATTATTTATTATTTTATTTTGAATAGAATTTGTGCAATTTGCACAGATTGTGTAATGCAGCAAGACATTTAAGAGCTTCAGGATCAGTGGTTCAATTCAAGAGAAGATTTGGTAGACAAATTCCATTAGATGTTCATAAATACTATGTTCACATGTTGAATTGTTTAGAGAAAGAATCTCCATTCATTAAACCACTAGTATTAATGATTATACTATCTTCCACTGGTTTAAGAGAGATTGAATTGTATGAAATATTTGGTGGAAGTGGTACTAACTTTAAAGTCAATAAAAACAATATTCATCAATTAGAATGGAGTCAGATAAGACAAAGAACTTATGATGTTTTATATAGAGCTTGCATGTCATTTTATATCATAACTGATGCTTGTGCAAGAGATATTTATACCAAAGAATTCTTAGCTGAAAGAGAAGCAATTCAATTACATTGTAAATATTTAATATCTTACTTCAATACATTAGTATATTTTATTATATTAATTATTATTTGAATAGCCACCTAATATAAGAAATGCACATGAAATTCCTCATTATTATATAAAGTTATTGTCATTATATGATCAAGATAAAGAGATTATTCAATACTCTGAAATAAAGAGAGATTTCCTTGCAGCAATTACTTCAATGAAAACATTCAAATTACTCTACCAAAATGACAGAGGAGTATTATTGAAATACTTTAGAATATTGAATTATCCACCAATGAAATTAGTAAAAAAACTCAAAGAACAATTTGAGAATGAATATCATTTAAGTGCAGCACAGTTAGGTGGAATAAAATATCATTTAGCTACAGATAAGATGTTACCTTGTAGTTGGGATACTTTCCAAAGAGATGGATGTGTAGAATTACTGTGTATTTGTCAGTTTTATAATACACTTGGTGCTTTTTATGATTCATTATATATGGCTGAATCTGGGTTATTATTAGCTTATGGCTTGACAAAGTTTGAGTTATTATGGAAAGAACAAAGTACTACAACATTCCCACAATTGAGTTTAGTTATTTCTCAATTCTTAAGTATTTTAGCAAAGATTTATTTAGCTGAATTATATGTATATCAGAATAAGAGTCAACCTCCAAAACCTGCTGTTATATGGGTAGTTCCACCTAAAAGACCTCAACCAAATTATAAAGATTTATCTGAGAAACTATATGAAAGAATGAGAACTATGTATTTATTTTATTTTATTTGTAAATTAGACTTGGTCAAAGTGATAGATTAAAAGCTGGTTTAGGAGGTAATAATATTGATTTATGCAGTGTTACTCATGTTTGGGAATTAGTATATTTATTTATTGTTTTTATTAATAGTTCCGAAGAGATTATGATATGTATGATGGATAATTAGTGTTATTTTATGAATATAATATAAATGTTAATCTTAATTTTAAAAAATACTGTTTTAAATATGTAAGTATGTTAATTAAACCTATATAATTACATTTACATCATATAAATAACTAAATCTACATATCAATCTGAATATTCTCATTTTCATGTATTCTTTTCACTTCGTGTCTTCTGAACCAATTATAATACCACAAAATAGGCACACTAAATGGAGCAATGATGGTATCTAAAAACAGATTCTTTCGATCTGTAATTCCAGTGGATAGCCTTATCAATAAATTAATAGTAAAGTGGCCACAACTTATATAATACTCACCTTTAGCTATACTATTAATAATATTCCTCGAAACTGTCTTTATTTCATATAATATATCATTCTGTTCAATTGCTATTGTTTCATTCAATTTATTGCTTAATAACTCAAATCCAGTTGGTTGCATATGTGGAGTATACGCTACATGGATCTAAATAAATATTAAACATAAAATTTTAAAAATATACTTTGATTCCATCAAATTTAGATAATTCATTTCTCATACATGTGATATATCCATTAATTGCATAATACATAGGTGCAGAAGTACTATAACCAATATAACCACTTAATGCAACCCAAGGCATTATTATAACTATTTCACCTTTATTTCTTTCCATCATTCTAGGTACTACTATTTTCATTACGTTTAGTAAACTGTAATAAATATCAGCAGTATTTTCATATTCTTCTAATTGAGTTGTGAAGAGATAATGTGAATGAATTGTTTCGATGTTGATTATTAACATATCTACATCTCCTACTTTCGTTGTTAATTCATCGACTTTTGGTTGTAATTGGATATAATCACATATATCTGCTGGAACAATATTGACATTTAATTCTTGTTTATTCTTTGCAAAATCTTCAATTTCATATTTTGTAGATTTGAGTAACGTTTTATCTTTATCAAGAATTGACAAATGTTTGCATTTGTGAATTAATTGCTTACTCATTTCTTTACCCAAGCCAATTAAACCACCAATAATCAATATATGTTTTTCTTTAAATGTATATCTGAGTGAGTGAATATATGTTCCTATTTGATAAATTATCTGTTCTATAATTATGCAAATGACAATAATAATGAATATCATGAAAATAATTCTGATGCCATTTGTTAAAAACCAATCTATCCCATTCATTTTAGATATTTAAATTAATAGGTGTATTTTTTCAATTAAATTTCGATACACCATATTTTAAAAATTAAATAACAGAAATGTCTGTGCCTTATTACAGGAAACCTATTAAATCATTTTCATCTCAAGCATCGGAGGTATATTATATTGACAGTATACTTTTGTAGAATAGAAGAAGTGCTCAATTGAAAACAACCCAATTAAGAAGAGAAAAAAATATACTGTCAAAAAGAAGAGTGTATGAAAATTTAGAAAATACAAAAATTGAATTAGCACCAATAATAGAATTATTAAATGTATTATAATATGATATACATATAGTCTGACACAAAAGATAAATCTAAAATAATAGCAAGTCTGAAGCAGCTCAGACAGATTCTCACTACTAACGAAAATCCACCATTTGACGAAGTACAACAATTTGTTCATAATAATCATAAATAGATTATATCATCCGGTATAATAGCAAAATTAATCGGCTATTTATCAGATACTAGTGAATCTGAATTACGTGTAGATTCACTATTATGTCTAGTAAATATATCATCAGGTTCTCATGAGCAAACAAACTCAGTTTTACCTGCATCCTCATACTTTATAGCATATTTATTATCAGATAGTATAGAGATTAGGCATTATAGCACTTGGGCTATAGGAAACTTAGCTGGAGATTGCCAAGAATATAGAGATATATTATTTAAACAAGGAGTTGTATAAATAATCTATTTTAACATATAATTAATAGATATCGAGTGTATGTAACGTTATTACTACAACATTATCTGCTATAGCATCTAGTAGGAATAATATCAATGAAATTGAGTTATTACAAATCAGTTTGTGGACATTATCCAATCTAATGAGAGGAAATAACACAAAAGGTGAAATATTTTTAAAGCATAATATACCGAATATCTTATACACTATATTAACAATGATATTTAAAATTGATAATAATACAGGCAAATACACTAAAATACTGTATGAAATATTATGGTGTTATACATTTCTAACAGCAAAGAATGATGATAAAGACAATAAAATGTTAATTGAATTATTAATTACAAATGATTTATTATCAGCAATTTTGATCCATATTATGAATAATATAAAGAATATAAATGAGCAATTTTTCATTCCTTTAGTTAGAATATTTGGTAATATCATCAGTTGTGATAATAATGAAATATGTTTATTGTTATTGAAACATAATGAAATATATCCGTTATTAATGAATTTGATTGAACAACATCCAATACACTGTATTGTGAAAGAAATACGTATTTTATGAATTGTATTATGTATTGTTAAATAGTTTGGGTCATCAATAATATGTTGATATCTAACTATCAACCATGTATTGATTATTTTATAAATAATAATCTACTTGGGAAATGTATATACTATTTAAATAATGGAACATTTGATCAACAAAAAGAAGTAATAAAAATCATTCACACTTTATCAATAATCAACAATAACCAATATCTTAATGATATTTATAATTTGAAAATTCCTGAGTTATTATTAACCATATTAAGGGCTATGGTTGATGTTAGTGTTATGAATAATATATTGTCAATCTTCGATATTTTATTAGCTAGTGGAATAGATGGATTACTGAAATATTTTGAAGCTTTAAACATTATTGAGGTTTTAGAGAATATTCAATATTCTGACTGCATTCCCTCGATTTGTGTTCTTATGCTGAAAACATTGTTAATCGATATTATGGAGAGGTATATCTATTAATTTATTGTTTAGAATTACAATGATGATACATATATGTTAGAAGAAGAAGAAGATATAAGCTCATTTACTAGTCAAATACCTCCAGTTCCTCAAAGAAGAGTTGATATGACACCGCATTGGATGAAAAAAGAGTAATTGAGTAGTTTTATCATTTAAAAGAAATTTAATATTCTGTTGTCTTTTTCCATCTTATATATGTTTGTATTAATGTTTTTAAAACTAAAATGTTGATTATTTGGTTTATTATAGTAAGTTTTTTATTTTCAAACATGTTTGAATTCAAATTTTTGTTTTTCTTTGTTTTGTTAATAATAAAGGCTTATAATTATGAAATCTGTCTTATTATTCCATCATATGTAGATACAGTTTCGTGTTGATCACTTTATACAGCTAATTAAAGAAAAATTGTTAGATACAGCAGAAGCACCTTTTAATATATCATATACAGTAGATAATACAGCAGAAGGAGTGTTAAAAATTTATTACAAGATCATGGTACAAGAGATGTCGTTGTTCTTTGGTTTTTTCTTTTACAATGGATATTGCATTTGTTAATAATTATCTATCAGAAAATAATTTATTAATGCTATCTCCAGATCCCCAAGCTCGATATGGAGTTTGTTCAAAGAACATATTTTTTCCCCTCTTCAAACACAGTTCTATCTTTAGAATGTACTATATTTTGTTTTAATATATTATATATAGTTATTGATTATATTCTTAGGGAAGATTTTAAAATTGGAGGAATTTCTACAATTGGCATTTTTTCAATCCATTATACTATTATACATTCATTGAAGAATGGACTTATGAAATGAATTACACATATCATTATCACAGTTATCATGATAGTTATGATGATGCTGAAAATTTCCTGAGAAAGGATTTAGAGAATATAGTAACAGCAGCTCCAGAAGGATCATTGATTATGATTGATTTCCCAACATTTCCAATGATACAAATGTTATTTAAACTATATGAAAAATTGAATCTTACTACTGATAAATACAGAATAATAATTCTTCATTTAACACTTGCGCAATTATTAGATCGAATTCCAAACTTAGCAAATCATTATTGTATTAATAAATATTCAACCAATGATAAGAGTGAAGAAAATATTGAATTTATTAAACGTGCAAATGAATATTTTCATAATGAAACAGTGATAGGAGATTATGTTTTTTATGTGTATATATATTATAATAATATATCATAAATCTATTATAGTTATTCATATATCGATATATAGTTGATCTAATAGTATCTTATCGTACTACTAATTCTCAATTATTAACTCATTCAATTACATCAAAGGAATATGACACTGCTGTTGGAAAGATGAGATTTCATGAAGATTATTCAGTTACCACTTCTATTTATTTGAATAGGATAATAGATGGAACACATTTTGTGACTATATTGAAAGTTGGTCAGAGATATTACCCATTTTCTCCTTATTTATTTGATGTGATTGAGTATGTATGTGAAATTAAGGACAATTTTAAAGAAGTGTTTAATATTGGTTTGTTTTATTCATTGCATGGCATATATGCTAAGGAAGATTATTTATATTTCAGAGGAAATCTCAAAGCAATAACAGATTATAATTCAAGAGTATTAATCTAAATATATATATTTGTTTTTATAGAATGAAGGATATTTTCATCAAATATTATTTTGTAGATATCAAATCAAATAAAACTCTGTTAATAGAAGCAGTATATTTTTATGATTATAAATATATATATATATATATATAATAGATTAAATCAATTCCATCATTTGTAAAGTTGGTATTTATAGGATTAGGAGAAAATGGAAGGAGTATTGCTGAATCAGTAATGCTTACTAATAATTCATATAAAATAGCATCAGTCTATCCATCAGAACCAAATAATGATAATTGTTTAATTCTAAAATTAGGTTATTCGCCATTTGATTATCCTCATTATTACATTCCAGTAGAAAGTCAGAATTTATTGATTTATATAAATACAGTGTTTAGTAAAAGAATGTTTAGTTATTTTAATGAAAGTCTTTCAGATATGAAAATACTTTCTTTTAATGTTCCTGTTGAAAATCCTGAAGAATTATCAGTAGAAATGTTTGATCCATTGTTAGATGAACTTTACAATATCCCAAAGAAAACTCCGATCTATTATTTATGTGATTCTCTGTTTAATTTGCCATTCATTAAATGGATTGAAAAGTATCAAATTCAATATGATTATCCAGTCATATTTCATACAATGACATCCTATGATAGAATCTATATTTATAAACACAATGTTGATCATATATATAGAATAAGATTAAAGATATTCAAACAGTTTACTGAAGTAAATATTACACTTAGTTCATCATATGAATATGCATTAAGTTATT
>NGBS01001326.1:0-10106 GCA_002245135.1 Proteromonas lacertae
AAATGTTATCAAATCGAGAGATTTTATTCAATAATGCAGATAGTCTTTTAGAATGGAATAGATTTATTGGTAATTTATTAAGATAATTTAATTAGTTTAATCTCTGTATGAGTTTTTAGTTATTTTAAATTAATAGCCGTTATTATTTCGTTTTTGAATTTTTCTTTTTATTTATTTAGCCTATAATATGAAATCCATGAAAAATAGTCCTTCATCACATTTAATAGGATTTGGTACTACAATACCACTAAAAAATAAACCTGTATATTGCTGATTAGCTTATCTCAACTATAGTTTGGAACATCAGAGCAAGAGATGAAAAAAGCTGCTTCACTACCTATATTTGTATATGTGAAAGATTAAATTTTAGAAAACACCCAAATGGTTAAAAACAAGAGAAGATTATTCTACAATATCTAAACTAGAAAGTGATGACCTTGATCAAAGGAGGTATATTTATTCTAAATAATTAATTCCATGAATAGAGAGAAAGTTGATAAATTCTATCGAAGTGAGCCAGATTTATTACCTTTAACAGTTAGTATACCAAATTATAAAACTCCTGAAAGAAATCCAAACTTACATAAAACACTGAGATCACCATTGGGAACAAGTTCAGCACAAGGAACTGCTAGAAGAAGATATGGAATAGATGGTCCAAGAGGAAGAAGTTATCTTGTAAAAGGAAGTAATTTAACACCTAGACCATCCAGTATATACTCTATTTAATTATAATTAAATAGCACCAACTTCACCACCTAAAAAGTCAGGCACATTTAAATTAGAAAATTTATTTCAAAAAAGAACTGCATTTATACCAGAACCATACCGTAAACCAGGTAAAATAGACTACACAAAAGGCGAAGAAACAATTCAAAAATTATTTTATAATTGTTATACAATGTTAGGTCCAATGGATCCAGAAACACAGCGATATAAAGGATTATTAAGATTTTTATACCTTGCAGAAGGAAAAGAGAATGATTTAGAAGAATTAAAACATGAAACTAACACTCATTTGTTAGTGATTAAGAATAAGCTTGATAGTATTCAAGCTGGTCCTTGCAGAGGTATTAGAATATTGAGAGCTAAGAGAAAATGATTAAAACCAAATATATGTTGGAAACAAATGAAAACAGAATAAAGAATTATGTATATTTATTATGTTATTTTTGTTTATATATAGTTAAACCACCACCAGAGATCAAATTGGATGAATTTTACTTTATTAATGAAGGCAAAAGAACATTTAGAAAAGAAAGAATATTGTATATAATTATTATATATAATAATTATTATTATTTAACTAGTTGAAGCAGCAGAATCTGCAAGAAAAGGATTATACATTATACCAAATCAAGAAGAATTAACAGAAATGTACTTGTATGGTATATATATATATATATATATAGTTATTCAATATCAAATCTACTCAGTCATCCCATAGTCGAAGATTTCTACATTAACGTCCAAATATGTGGTGAAAGTGACACAATATTAGGTGAAAGGGTAAGTATTGATTATGAATACAAACACTTAGTTGATAGAGATAGATATCACACTGAAAGGGATTATATTGCATTGTTCTTCATCTGTGATGAAATGTGTGATCCAAATTATATTAAGAAGATTATGCATATCCAGTAGCTACAGTGTTTATACCACCCAAAGAGAATTTTGGAACTGTTTATTTCACTGATCAGCCGAAAGTACCTGGCTATTATCGTGTTAGATATTTTGTAGATGGTAGTTTATGTACTGTTGGTGAGCCAATGTTATTCTTAGCACATTTTGTCAAAGGTTCTCTACAAAGTCCTAATTCAGTTGTTTGTGGTTTAACTTATGATGTTTCTTATCAATTAGAATATTCTAAAATGGACAAAAATAAACCAGATGATGGTGCTTATATTGGTTTGTATGAATTGGGTGTTAGAATCCTGATGATTCTTTAGTTAGTATTCCGTTAGATAAAGCATGCACTGGTAAAGTTACTGTTCATAATTTACCAAAATTCCCTGGAAAATATGAATTGAAATTATACTTGAAGAATTACAATAATCAATTAATAGCAACTTCTCCAATATTCAATGCAACAATTCCATTACCACAATTAAATAAATATCAGAGAATGTTACAGAGATGTTTGAGAATATATATTAATACATCTTTAGAGTATTATACTATTAATATTATTTTAATATTTCTATTATAGGGATATGGATGAAGAAAGAGCATTTATATCACGAGAATTACTGCAAATGGCAAAGAAAGAATGTGATAATCGTAAAGTTGGTATAATGTTTGTTGATATGAGAAATGACTTTACCACAATGAATGTTAGAAGTGGAGATGTTTTAACAAGTGTTGTATATGATTTAGAGCAATGTTATCCATATTTCTTCAGT
The DNA here is from genome assembly GCA_002245135.1 of Proteromonas lacertae. NCBI lineage: Eukaryota > Bigyra > Opalinata > Proteromonadidae > Proteromonas > Proteromonas lacertae. Next base: position 2,406 of record NGBS01001326.1, read on the forward strand.
TTATTAGGTGAAGAATATGGATGGATTCCTCGTATAATATATCTTTATTTTATTTCAATAGAATATTTGCCAGATAGTATAATTAAAGAAAGACCTTGGTTATCAGGCCTTTCAAAATCCTCATTGTAATACAGGTATTGGTTTATCAGTAACAGAATTTGAATTGAATTCATTGTATTTCATCCCCAAAATGCAGTTACAAGTTTTACCGCCAACTTTCTTCTTCTATTTAAGACATCCAGCAAATGTTCCAACAAATATACCTCATGTAAAAGAAATGTGTTTAACTAATTTATACTCAAAAAGAGCGCAACAGTTATTGAAATCAAAAATCGATCTAACAGATCGAGTAACAAATCATTACAGAAATATAAGTGAATTAAAGAATGCAATCATTACAGATTTTAAAGAATTACTTGGTACTGAATTCCCTGAATGTGAAGTACCAACTTTATCAGTTGATATTGAAGCAGTACATACTTGGACATGCGCTGAATCATTAATTGAATATTATGGACCACTTCATAAGATTCAATTTGAATATTTGAATGAATATTATTCAGGTCCAGGTAATGATATTCTATTATTAACTGGTTTGTCTGGTACTGGAAAATCAACAATGTTTGCACAATTTATGAAGGAATTATATCAAAATCATCCTACTATTTATAGTTATCCAGATAGTGTATTTGATAAACCATTACCTTCTATGTTCTTATGTCGTAAAGATATTGTTAAATTGGTGTTATTTCAAGATTTGTAGGTTGTGATTATCTTACTACTGAAGTGAATAAAATGATTAAATCAATAATGAAAGATATATCAATAATGTGTGAGTTTAATCTACCTGAATCACAAGGTAAAGATATTGCAACAGAGTTTCAGGATGTGTTGTGTATGATTCCAAGTGAGAAATTTGAATTTTTGATTATCATTGATGGAATTGATAGATTAACATGTATAATTTATATTATATTATTATTATTATTATTATTATTATTATTATTATTATTATAAAAATAGATAAACAAAAGCCAATTACTAATTTTGATTGGTTCAATATTCGTCCACCTCCAAATGTAAAGATATTTATGTCTGCAACTATTAAAACACAAGTGTATATATATAGACTATTATTTTTAATATTATTATTATAGTGGTGATATGGCAATTTCATTCTCATCTAAATTAGGATGGAAGAAATTGGATATATCTTCCTGTGAAAAACCAGAATTGAAGAATATGATGAAGTCTTATTATCATAATGTCGCTGGTGATATAAATGAATTTGAAGAAATATTAGGAATGGAAAAGACATTGGATGATGTTCAAGCAATGGTATATATATTATTATTTATTATTTTATTTTGAATAGAATTTGTGCAATTTGCACAGATTGTGTAATGCAGCAAGACATTTAAGAGCTTCAGGATCAGTGGTTCAATTCAAGAGAAGATTTGGTAGACAAATTCCATTAGATGTTCATAAATACTATGTTCACATGTTGAATTGTTTAGAGAAAGAATCTCCATTCATTAAACCACTAGTATTAATGATTATACTATCTTCCACTGGTTTAAGAGAGATTGAATTGTATGAAATATTTGGTGGAAGTGGTACTAACTTTAAAGTCAATAAAAACAATATTCATCAATTAGAATGGAGTCAGATAAGACAAAGAACTTATGATGTTTTTATATAGAGCTTGCATGTCATTTTATATCATAACTGATGCTTGTGCAAGAGATATTTATACCAAAGAATTCTTAGCTGAAAGAGAAGCAATTCAATTACATTGTAAATATTTAATATCTTACTTCAATACATTAGTATATTTTATTATATTAATTATTATTTGAATAGCCACCTAATATAAGAAATGCACATGAAATTCCTCATTATTATATAAAGTTATTGTCATTATATGATCAAGATAAAGAGATTATTCAATACTCTGAAATAAAGAGAGATTTCCTTGCAGCAATTACTTCAATGAAAACATTCAAATTACTCTACCAAAATGACAGAGGAGTATTATTGAAATACTTTAGAATATTGAATTATCCACCAATGAAATTAGTAAAAAAACTCAAAGAACAATTTGAGAATGAATATCATTTAAGTGCAGCCACAGTTAGGTGGAATAAAATATCATTTAGCTACAGATAAGATGTTTACCTTGTAGTTGGGATACTTTCCAAAGAGATGGATGTGTAGAATTACTGTGTATTTGTCAGTTTTATAATACACTTGGTGCTTTTTATGATTCATTATATATGGCTGAATCTGGGTTATTATTAGCTTATGGCTTGACAAAGTTTGAGTTATTATGAAAGAACAAAGTACTACAACATTCCCACAATTGAGTTTAGTTATTTCTCAATTCTTAAGTATTTTAGCAAAGATTTATTTAGCTGAATTATATGTATATCAGAATAAGAGTCAACCTCCAAAACCTGCTGTTATATGGGTAGTTCCACCTAAAAGACCTCAACCAAATTATAAAGATTTATCTGAGAAACTATATGAAAGAATGAGAACTATGTATTTATTTTATTTTATTTGTAAATTAGACTTGGTCAAAGTGATAGATTAAAAGCTGGTTTAGGAGGTAATAATATTGATTTATGCAGTGTTACTCATGTTTGGGAATTAGTATATTTATTTATTGTTTTTATTAATAGTTCCGAAGAGATTATGATATGTATGATGGATAATTAGTGTTATTTATGAATATAATATAAATGTTAATCTTAATTTTAAAAATACTGTTTTAAATATGTAAGTATGTTAATTAAACCTATATAATTACATTTACATCATATAAATAACTAAATCTACATATCAATCTGAATATTCTCATTTTCATGTATTCTTTTCACTTCGTGTCTTCTGAACCAATTATAATACCACAAAATAGGCCACACTAAATGGAGCAATGATGGTATCTAAAAACAGATTCTTTCGATCTGTAATTCCAGTGGATAGCCTTATCAATAAATTAATAGTAAAGTGGCCACAACTTATATAATACTCACCTTTAGCTATACTATTAATAATATTCCTCGAAACTGTCTTTATTTCATATAATATATCATTCTGTTCAATTGCTATTGTTTCATTCAATTTATTGCTTAATAACTCAAATCCAGTTGGTTGCATATGTGGAGTATACGCTACATGGGATCTAAATAAATATTAAACATAAAATTTTAAAAATATACTTTGATTCCATCAAATTTAGATAATTCATTTCTCATACATGTGATATATCCATTAATTGCATAATACATAGGTGCAGAAGTACTATAACCAATATAACCACTTAATGCAACCCAAGGCATTATTATAACTATTTCACCTTTATTTCTTTCCATCATTCTAGGTACTACTATTTTCATTACGTTTAGTAAACTGTAATAAATATCAGCAGTATTTTCATATTCTTCTAATTGAGTTGTGAAGAGATAATGTGAATGAATTGTTTCGATGTTGATTATAACATATCTACATCTCCTACTTTCGTTGTTAATTCATCGACTTTTGGTTGTAATTGGATATAATCACATATATCTGCTGGAACAATATTGACATTTAATTCTTGTTTATTCTTTGCAAAAATCTTCAATTTCATATTTTGTAGATTTGAGTAACGTTTTATCTTTATCAAGAATTGACAAATGTTGCATTTGTGAATTAATTGCTTACTCATTTCTTTACCCAAGCCAATTAAACCACCAATAATCAATATATGTTTTTCTTTAAATGTATATCTGAGTGAGTGAATATATGTTCCTATTTGATAAATTATCTGTTCTATAATTATGCAAATGACAATAATAATGAATATCATGAAAATAATTCTGATGCCATTTGTTAAAAACCAATCTATCCCATTCATTTTAGATATTTAAATTAATAGGTGTATTTTTCAATTAAATTTCGATACACCATATTTTAAAAATTAAATAACAGAAATGTCTGTGCCTTATTACAGGAAACCTATTAAATCATTTTCATCTCAAGCATCGGAGGTATATTATATTGACAGTATACTTTTGTAGAATAGAAGAAGTGCTCAATTGAAAACAACCCAATTAAGAAGAGAAAAAAATATACTGTCAAAAAGAAGAGTGTATGAAAATTTAGAAAATACAAAAATTGAATTAGCACCCAATAATAGAATTATTAAATGTATTATAATATGATATACATATAGTCTGACACAAAAGATAAATCTAAAATAATAGCAAGTCTGAAGCAGCTCAGACAGATTCTCACTACTAACGAAAATTCCACCATTTGACGAAGTACAACAATTTGTTCATAATAATCATAAATAGATTATATCATCCGGTATAATAGCAAAATTAATCGGCTATTTATCAGATACTAGTGAATCTGAATTACGTGTAGATTCACTATTATGTCTAGTAAATATATCATCAGGTTCTCATGAGCAAACAAACTCAGTTTTACCTGCATCCTCATACTTTATAGCATATTTATTATCAGATAGTATAGAGATTAGGCATTATAGCACTTGGGCTATAGGAAACTTAGCTGGAGATTGCCAAGAATATAGAGATATATTATTTAAACAAGGAGTTGTATAAATAATCTATTTTAACATATAATTAATAGATATCGAGTGTATGTAACGTTATTACTACAACATTATCTGCTATAGCATCTAGTAGGAATAATATCAATGAAATTGAGTTATTACAAATCAGTTTGTGGACATTATCCAATCTAATGAGAGGAAATAACACAAAAGGTGAAATATTTTTAAAGCATAATATACCGAATATCTTATACACTATATTAACAATGATATTTAAAATTGATAATAATACAGGCAAATACACTAAAATACTGTATGAAATATTATGGTGTTATACATTTCTAACAGCAAAGAATGATGATAAAGACAATAAAATGTTAATTGAATTATTAATTACAAATGAATTTATTATCAGCAATTTTGATCCATATTATGGAATAATATAAAGAATATAAATGAGCAATTTTCATTCCTTTAGTTAGAATATTTGTAATATCATCAGTTGTGATAATAATGAAATATGTTTATTGTTATTGAAACATAATGAAATATATCCGTTATTAATGAATTTGATGAACAACATCCAATACACTGTATTGTGAAAGAAATACGTATTTTATGAATTGTATTATTGTATTGTTAAATAGTTTGGGTCATCAATAATATGTTGATATCTAACTATCAACCATGTATTGATTATTTTATAAATAATAATCTACTTGGGGAAATGTATATACTATTTAAATAATGGAACATTTGATCAACAAAAAGAAGTAATAAAAATCATTCACACTTTATCAATAATCAAACAATAACCAATATCTTAATGATATTTATAATTTGAAAATTCCTGATTATTATTAACCATATTAAGGCTATGGTTGATGTTAGTGTTATGAATAATATATGTCAATCTTCGATATTTTATTAGGCTAGTGGAATAGATGGATTACTGAAATATTTTGAAAGCTTTAAACATTATTGAGGTTTTAGAGAATATTCAATATTCTGACTGCTTCCCTCGGATTTGGTTCTTATGCTGAAAACATTGTTAATCGATATTATGGAGAGGTATATCTATTAATTTATTGTTAGAATTACAATGATGATACATATATGTTAGAAGAAAGAAGAAATATAAGCTCATTTACTAGTCAATACCTCCAGTTCCTCAAAGAAGAGTTGATATGACACCGCATTGGATGAAAAAAGAGTAAATTGAGATAGTTTTATCATTTAAAAGAAATTTAATATTCTGTTGTCTTTTTCCATCTTATATATGTTTGTATTAATGTTTTTAAAACTAAAATGTTGATTATTTGGTTTATTTATAGTAAGTTTTTATTTTCAAACATGTTTGAATTCAAATTTTGTTTTTCTTTGTTTTGTTAATAATAAAGGCTTATAATTATGAAATCTGTCTTATTATTCCATCATATGTAGATACAGTTCGTGTTGATCACTTTATACAGCTAATTAAAGAAAAATTGTTAGATACAGCAGAAGCACCTTTTAATATATCATATACAGTAGATAATACAGCAGAAGGAGTGTTAAAATTTATTACAAGTCATGGTACAAGAATGTCGGTTCTTGGTTTTTCTTTTACAATGGATATTGCATTTGTTAATAATTATCTATCAGGAAAATAATTTATTAATGCTATCTCCAGATCCCCAAGCTCAATATGGAGTTTGTTCAAAGAACATATTTTTCCCCTCTTCAAACACAGTTCTATCTTTAGAATGTACTATATTTTGTTTTAATATATTATATATAGTTATTGATTATATTCTTAGGGAAGATTTTAAAATTGGAGGAATTTCTACAATTGGCATTTTTTCAAATCCATTATACTATTATACATTCATTGAAGAATGGACTTATGAAATGAATTACACATATCATTATCACAGTTATCATGATAGTTATGATGATGCTGAAAATTTCCTGAGAAAGGATTTAGAGAATATAGTAACAGCAGCTCCAGAAGGATCATTGATTATGATTGATTTCCCAACATTTCCAATGATACAAATGTTATTTAAACTATATGAAAAATTGAATCTTACTACTGATAAATACAGAATAATAATTCTTCATTTAACACTTGCGCAATTATTAGATCGAATTCCAAACTTAGCAAATCATTATTGTATTAATAAATATTCAACCAATGATAAGAGTGAAGAAAATATTGAATTTATTAAACGTGCAAATGAATATTTTCATAATGAAACAGTGATAGGAGATTATGTTTTTTATGTGTATATATATTATAATAATATATCATAAATCTATTATAGTTATTCATATATCGATATATTAGTTGATCTAATAGTATCTTATCGTACTACTAATTCTCAATTATTAACTCATTCAATTACATCAAAGGAATATGACACTGCTGTTGGAAAGATGAGATTTCATGAAGATTATTCAGTTACCACTTCTATTTATTTGAATAGGATAATAGATGGAACACATTTTGTGACTATATTGAAAGTTGGTCAGAGATATTACCCATTTTCTCCTTATTTATTTGATGTGATTGAGTATGTATGTGAAATTAAGGACAATTTTAAAGAAGTGTTTAATATTGGTTTGTTTTATTCATTGCATGGCATATATGCTAAGGAAGATTATTTATATTTCAGAGGAAATCTCAAAGCAATAACAGATTATAATTCAAGAGTATTAATCTAAATATATATATTTGTTTTTATAGAATGAAGGATATTTCATCAAATATTATTTTGTAGATATCAAATCAAATAAAACTCTGTTAATAGAAGCAGTATATTTTTATGATTATAATATATATATATATATATATATATAGATTAAATCAATTAAATCAATTCCATCATTTGTAAAGTTGGTATTTATAGGATTAGGAGAAAATGGAAGGAGTATTGCTGAATCAGTAATGCTTACTAATAATTCATATAAAATAGCATCAGTCTATCCATCAGAACCAAATAATGATAATTGTTTAATTCTAAAATTAGGTTATTCGCCATTTGTTATCCTCATTATTACATTCCAGTAGAAAGTCAGAATTTATTGATTTATATAAATACAGTGTTTAGTAAAGAATGTTTAGTTATTTTAATGAAAGTCTTTCAGATATG